>OW443321.2:755000-770241 GCA_937001585.2 Brachylomia viminalis | reverse complement strand
AGAGGTGTACCTATAGTACACCCACATTTTGCCAGCTATGTTTAAGTCCCATATTAAATCCCAGTTTAATAGCGGGTGAGCCTATTGCAATCACCGGGCCCAGATCCAGACACAATCAATATAATTAAAATAATATCAACATTCAAATCAAATCAAATAAAGGCATAATGAAAAGGTCCTAAATAAACCATTACAATGAAATTTGAACTTTGTCATGTATAACATTGAGTTTGAATTCCCAAAACTTGATAAAAATGTAAAATTCTGAATTCAAATATAATCATGACTGTTATTACATTACAGTAAGCTCAACAAGACATACGATGTGGGTGAAGAGTTCCCAGAACCGGAGTATGATGTGGAGCAGGTTTCTCCACACAACAAGGGTTTTTTGGGTGAGGAACCAGGTCAGTAGGCTGTTATTTTTGGTTTATTATCAGATCATAGACAAACATTCAGTTTCTCAATGTCTAATGGTAAGGATACACGACGACACCAGAGGGGGGGTAAAGTTACCTTCACGTTCACAGCAAATTTTTTAGGTGCGCCATCTATGAATTGTGTTCTTTAAACTTAAGGCAAATAATTCATTTATGACGTATTAGAAGTCTCTACAAAACGACTTAGACTATAGAGTTATTGAAAATTGCTGTTTTAATTTTTTATTTACTATCAATATTTTAGTTCAATTTTAAATACTTGAATTATGGGCAAATACATTTTTTTTTGATTTGTCGATTTATTTTATCGACGGATAAAAAAAAACACAAAAATGTCAAAATTCTAAATTGTCAAAATAAAATGGCCGATACGTTTTGCAATTTGCGTGTGCGCTGAATTGTTTTCGTGTTGTTTATGCTGTTTTCTTTGTTTCCCATAGTTAAAGATTGATTGATTTATGTAAAACCATGTTTAGTGTGACATAGGTACTGTTATTCTGATTGACATAATTATTGCGATCCTCTCATTGACCTATTCTATTTTATTTTATTTAATTTAATCTATTATCACGCTGACATTTTTAATAATATTTATATTGTAATTCCAATGATCTGACTTATTGCTAATTTTTAATTTGGAATTGAAACCTTTGCATGCCCATGTGACGGTAAAATATGGAGAACTTTATTATAAAAACACCTATGTATACTAAACCCATGTTTGCAAGGAAATAAATGATTTGATTTGATTTGATTTGTGTGTGAAATTAATTTTACATTACCAAACATGGTTTTACATAAATCAATCAATCTCTATGAAATATTTGCAAAAGCAGCCAAATGAAAATGAGATATAGAATAGGTATGTATAATTATAGTATGGTTAGTTATGGAACATAAAATCCAGATGGAGCCACTCGTTACAGGTTGTTGGCATAAAAATCCCTTGAGGTGGCACTCTATACCAGTATTATAAGGTGCTCTGTGATCGAATGTCTGTGTGTGTACACTGCCGCGACAGTTAGTTGCAGAACTTGCCAATGTAGTGACGGTGTCGCTCTAGTGTCTGTGTCAAAGAGTTTTATGCATGACAGTATTAAACGCCGTCTGTATTTCAGGACAGGAACTAATTACCAATCTATACCTATGTACCTACATAATATACACGGTCAATTTTAGGTCGTTCTGGAACCGAAAGCCATATACTCGATCATCGAACTCGAAACGATTGGGACTATTAGTTTCAATAAGTTACAATAAAACAAAATCACGAAAAATCTAATTTATTGTTTTTTTGTGTAATATTGAGAACTCGAAGTAATGCTTCCTTGCGATCAATACATGTGTGTAAAACGTATCGACGAACTGCAACACTTGCGAACGGTACCCACTGAAAAATTCATTCATCGATCAGACAGCATGATCCGTAAGCCACGCCCCCGGCCCCTTAGAGTCTAGCCGACAGCCCGCCCTGCCACTGTACTATATGTATTGTAAGCAGTCACTTAGTAGAAAATCCTTGACAAAATTATTAGAATATAAAGACTATTTTTGTCAGATACTGTAACATCAACTACATTGTAATACCTAAACCAAGTCGAATTACTGTTTAGATCAACTTTGACTCTTCTATACAGATAACTTTGGGTAAAAGAAAAAGACATTGTATTAAAACACAGTAGTTAAACAACCATTTTATTGTATTCATATGTTGAAATTGAGCAGTATCGACATGCGCTGTTTAAACGACGATGGTCCGCGTGTGACTGAGACTGAGTGCAACTGTGTCTATAGACCTAGTTCAGAAGGACCGGCGCGCTGTATTCAAGTGCCGTATATAATATGTTACCGCTAGTTATATCAATTGCAATGGTTTGCGGCAACTTTATCTAAGAGGTGTGTAACTTTTGAAAAAAGAATTAATGGACATACTACCGGGAATTAAATCCCTTGCAGCCACATTCAAGAATTAGAACTCGACTGTTACCAACGAAAAAAAATTGTTTAAGAAAAACACAATTATTATGATTTTTTATCATTTACTATTAGTTACCGGAAACTCAACGATATTAGATTGATTTTGACATAATTTTTAAAACAAAAAACTTATCCAAACCTTAAGGCGCCGCCGGCGCCGCCGTGCGCGATATCAACTCATTTTGTATAATTTTGATCACTCTTTGTGAGAAAGGGAAAAGAATTTAAGCTGTACATCTAAAACTGAATACGAAATTGAAAGCGTTTAAATTATTATTAAAAAAAAAAGTCCGATTTAAATAAAATAAATCCGACTCTTTTTTTATTTTAATTTTCATAATTTTTATCAACTCTGACAAAAACTAAATAAGTAGTAGTCTCAAGATTAGGTTGTACAACAGTGAAACACGACGGCTTCTGAACTAGGCAAAAAGCCTGAGTCTTAGAAGCCAATGTTCCTCGATATTGCAGTGTCATACAACTACGTAACAATCGTGCATTAAGTGCAAAGTATGGCTGACGAACCATATGCACCAACCAGCGCTATCCTCCACAGAGGACGAGCCCGACCCGCAGCCCCCGGACGAGCCCTCGTCCGTTTCAGCCCCCGAACACAACCTGTACAGGCCGCACTCGTGGCCAGAACAGCCCTGGAGCGGGGACAAGACTGAGGCGCTCTGCCAGGATTTTCCGCAGGTGAGGTTTCAGCATATGCTATATACATAGGGTCAGCCTAGACCGACGGAGTGGTAGCGAAGAGCAGTTTATCGGTCACAATGCACACGGAGGTATCGTACACAGACCGGCTGTAGATCCGGCTCGAAATCGGATGTACTAAAACCGAAAATTCGATGACGTTGACATCTACCAACCCGCACTGGGCCCGCATGGTGGATTTCGGCCGACTCTCTCTCACCGAGAGAAGGCCTGTGTCCCAGCACGCCGCACGGCTGGTACACTCGCGCGCTGCCGCACGGCTGGTACACTCGCGCGCTGCCGCACGGCTGGTACACTCGCGCGCTGCCGCACGGCTGGTACACTCGCGCGCTGCCGCACGGCTGGTACACTCGCGCGCTGCCGCACGGCTGGTCACTCGCGCGCTGCCGCACGGCTGGTACACTCGCGCCCTGCCGCACGGCTGGTACACTCGCGCGCTGCCGCACGGCTGGTACACTCGCGCCCTGCCGCACGGTTGGTACACTCGCGCGCTGCCGCACGGCTGGTACACTCGCGCGCTGCCGCACGGCTGGTACACTCGCGCCCTGCCGCACGGCTGGTACACTCGCGCCCTGCCGCACGGCTGGTACACTCGCGCGCTGCCGCACGGCTGGTACACTCGCGCGCTGCCGCACGGCTGGTACATTCGGTACAAACAATCTGCCCAGACGTGACGTATGAATGCTGAACGGCTTGAGTTGAGGCGCGAGCTGAAACGTGTGCGGTGACCCTCATAGACACATAAAATAACGTCTATGTCCCCGCAGAGTACATCAGAGGTGTAGCTAGTTTAGTATACCCACATTTCGCCAGTTGTGTTTAAGAGCCAGGTAATAGTGGAACGAATAGTAGTGCCAGTGTGCACAGTGTGCCAGACGGGGCCGGCCAATGTTGTGTTGGTGAAATGTCAGTAATCAGTATCACTTCTTTGGTCCTGTTTTGTACAACAGAGTAAATAAGATTTTAAATATCTACCCACTTACCTCACGGGAGCGTAGAGCGCTCACAGACAAATGGCTCCAAAGCCTGACTTATGATGACTTAGAAAATCTGGTGACACATACTTACCTATGATTTAAATATGTCCTGGCATTCTTGTTCCTTTCGTTGTCTGTAGTAATACTCTGCCGTAGTATAATATAATCAAGCATAGACACATACAGATACGCCCCGCATACATACACATATCACATTAGAGAACTGGATCATCTTAACTTTATATGATCTGTGATCATAACCTAAATTATTTTGATGTTAAAATAATTAAATTTATTTTTATTTTATTAATATTATAAATTAATGTCGGAACGTCGACGTCTCCGCTCTCGGAGGTGGGCAACATTTTTTTTTTTTTTAATAATGTAGCTGTTAACGAACACAAAAATGTAAACCTGTTTATGTTCCAATAAAATATTTGATTTGTTTTGAATCTGTTCAACCGGGCACAAATTCAGACACCAGGCTGTTACTGAAAAAAATCTGGTTGAAAAACCCAATAACACCTGGTCCGACCTGGGATATCATGCTCAACAGTAGCGCTTGCGACCTCTAGACCAACGCGGCCTTTTGCTGAGATTTTGTCTGCGGCACCACCGACGTAGAGGTCTGGAGTTATCCTACGGGAACGTACCGGGATATAAAGTATCCTATGTCCTCACCAGTGTTGCCAGATTTTTTTCGTGCAAAGCGGGATTTTGAAACCTTTTGAGTAAAAAAGCGGGATTATTTCGTCGAAAACGGGCCATAAGAAAAAAAAAACGTAAATCAGTAGTATTTTTGTTTTTACTAATTTTTATTTGAGTTATTTTTTTAAATACGTTACTCAAAAAATTCAAAACATTTATTTCTAATTCAAACTCAACTCAAACTCAAAACATTTATTTCAAATAAACCAATTACAGGCGCTTTTGAATTGTCAAGGGGTCGGTCAGTCAGAAAGATGAAGCCAAGTAGTTGCCTATTCCAAAGCGTAGTAGGTATAGTAGCCGGCACGTAACTTGGCAAGAGTTGTTAGATGCGTTTTTGCTTTCTTTATCTTTTTTCTAAACAGACATGTTTCAAAATGAAATATGGCAATGAACATAGATTATTGACAAACACTAAAAGTGTAATTTTTTTTGTTGCACAAGTGTACATGCGCAAACTTACTTTCAATACGCCAAAACCTTGCCAAGTTACGTGCCGGCAACTATACCTATGGAGTAATAAACAATTTGCACTTTTGAATTATCAAGGGTCGGTCAGTCATACATAAGTCATAAAGATATAACTACACTCGGCGTCACAAAAATCGCACCTCGTTATGAATTCCCTTCAAACTCATTTTAACCCTATTAATCAACGGTAGACATAATAATATGACTTGGTATCATTGGAAAGGCAATTTATTAAAATTTCAGAATAAATCAATAGATATGGTTTTTTGTTTACCAGGGAATAAAAAAGCAAGCTAATGCAAATGATTAAAATGTTAAAATTTACTTTAACATCAAAAATTACAACAAAGTCCTTAAAAACAACTTAAAACCTAGTGTTACCCCCCCTAGCCCTGATGACTGCTTCTATGCGTTCTCTCATGGACCTAATTGATGTGACAAGTCTCTTGAGGAATATTGTCCCATTTTGCAATGATGGCATCTTCGAGGTCTTGGAGAGTGGTAGAGGCAGGATTACGTGCCCATACTCGCCGTTTCAGTTCATCCCAAAGGGGCTCAATAGGGTTCAGGTCTGGACTTCGCGCCGGCCAGCGCATAACAGGGATCCCAACTTCTTGCAGGTAGTCTCTTACAAGTTACAATCAATGCGGTGTGACAGCGGGCGTTATCGTGCATTAACGTGAACCCACTGCCAACAAAACCCGCATAAGGGACAACCTGCTCCTCTAAGATCTCTGTTATGTACCGAGGAGCAGTCAGCGACCCTTGTCCGCGAGCACTAACAGACCGAGAAACACGTATGGTATGAGCGAACTTTACACCCAGTTCCTCATACCTCTATACTGGATCACGTCGGGGTGACCAGTATAGAGGTATGAGGAACAGGGTGTAAAGTTCGCTCATACCTCCATAGTAAAGGGAGGAACCTCCGACCAGACAGACGGGTGTCGTGTCTGGTGGGCAACTGCCCGACGATTGATGTCGGGACGTTGTTATATATTATGCTAGGTGCGCGGTAAACTCAGCTTGCGTCATGCAGGATTTTGCGTGACGTCAGTGTGATGCGTAGTTCACATGTGGCGATGTAGATACCGCTATAGCACCATTCAGCTCAACCACTTTGAAGGGTACCTAATGATCCAACCCACACGCCACCACCAGCGACACATTCGAGTGAGCATGACACACTCTCAGCCGCCAGGGCACATTCAAGTCAATGAAAGACGAACCCAATAAATGGTAGCTTTGTAGTAGGTACTTTACTAATAACAACCCCACCGTCGAGTAATCCCTGAAAAGCGGGGCGCGTGTCCCGCGCGCTACGAGCTACGGCGCGGGGCACTCCGTCGAGCAAGGGTCGGGGGTGTCAATAACGTCGGGGTCGTCGCGAGGGACCTCGGCGGCGGCGAGTACGGAATGACGGTTGATTTTTCTTGTGTACTGTACTGGTGACCCTACTGCTCTCCTGGAGGAGGGTTATGGGGTCTTCGGGGTCGGTGAGTTATAATTATGGAACTTTTTTTTTTTGGGTATGGCATCTCGCAAGTTGGCCTTGAGTTGAGAGGCCGTGACTGCTTAACCGGTCTTTCTTGTGCTGGACCGGACTGCTTAAACGGCCAGCTATTAAGTGATTTCGTGTAACGTAACCATAGCGCGATCTAATTCGACGCCAACGCCATCTAGTTGCGTTGTGGGTACTATAATAGGGGTAGTGTTAGTAGTTGTGTTTATTTGATTAAATGGGCTGATTTTTCAATAGTCCGGTAACATCTATCTGAAGAATAATGTGACAGTTTGACATGTTTTCCATACAAAAGCTGTCAAACCGCAATATTTATTCCTCAGAGAAAAGTTATATGACTATTGAAAAATCAGCCCTAAACAGTACATAAAAGAGAGTTGAAATAAACTGCAAATTTTGCTCTAAAAACTTATTGACCTTGTAATGATGAACAGTTTTTTTAAATGTACCTTTAAAAACTTTTTGGGCTTCTAGTGCAAACTTGTTTGAATAATGTAGCCTCTATTTTTTAATATCTGGCTATTTCTCACAGTAACTAAGCTAGCATACCTCTACCATATTTTTTAAGTTAGTACTGTGACCATCCACGCGCGACCTGTATTGATTGCAGCAAATAAGCCAGCGCACCCCGACCGAATGGGTTAGGTTATGTTAGAGCAGTGACCAACCTACATCCAGGTTGGTCACAGTTATTTGGCTATTTAGTATTCTTAAGACTCCAAAATAGGAATTATTAGAGCTTCACAAAAAGAGGCGCATTCATTATATTAGTGTTCAATAAAATTATTAGGAAAGCTAAATGGGAATTAGTATGACCTATTCATAGAGTCAAATTAAATAAGCTGGCAACACTTCACGGACGTGTTGGGTATTAATATCTAATGACGATTTATCGAAATATATGTGTGCGGTAGGGGAATTCCCCGTGAAGAATGAAGTTCCATAAGCGAGACTTGCACGCTCACACGCATTCGTATATAACCGAAAGAGACAGAGAGAGAGAGAGAAGAAAGAAAGTCGCATCGGGCATTATGCTTTTACCTTACGTGACGATTGCTACCAGTCAACTCCTACCGCATGCCGCGTTAAAGAATTCCGTTCCGAAAAGAATTGTTTTTAAACTCATAATTTTAAGTAATTACAAGTAATAATCGTAATAAAGTAATGTTCAAGAGCCGCGGGAAGTGATACACTTCCCTTACCTAAAAAAATATGATTTTAAAATTATATATTTTTTTAAATCATTCATATTCAGCCTATAATATTTCCGCTGCTGGAACACAGGCCTCCTCTCTGTAAGAGGGAGTGGGCCGTCATCCACCACGTGGGCCCAGTGCGGGTTGGTAGAAGTCTTCGAATTTTCGGTTCTAGGACATGCCGATTTCCTCACGTTTGTCTTCACCGTTTTGAGAGCAAAGTGCTGATGAAATAAATTGCTCAAAGTAAAGCACCTGTTTGGGTTCTAATCTACGACCTATGACACGGCAAGTCGCTGCCGTTACCACCGGGCCACCACTGCTCGCCAATATTATTAAATGCTAGTTATCCGCCCCGGCTTCGTATGATTGTTACGACTTGAAAAAACATCAAAATTTATTTTTTCTATGTAGGTATAAGATATTATTATTCTATTGTATACATAAACCTTCCAGAATACATTCTCTAAATGTTGGTGAAAACAGTTTTTTTTACTAATAAATGCGTCTCGTATGGCCGATCACACACGTCTTCGCGTGATGAAAATATACACATATATTTATAAACTTATATATTATATAATGGTAGATTCCTTATATAAAAGCATTACTGGCACAATAAAAAACACATTTAGCGATTTTTTTAATTTGGGCATCTATGTAAGGCATTTTGCCTTGGCAATGAACGTGTTAATTTGTATTAAGTACTTATAGAGAATAATATTATTAGTTTGTTTTGTAGGACTGGTCTGGGGCAGAAGCAGGGCCCGGGAGCATGCCCGAGGAGCTCGCGTATGACCAGTGCGACGGACCCCGCCATCAACAAAACCTGTGGACGCCAGGTAATATCACATTTCTTGTTTTTGTCGTCTACTTAAAATTACCAAACGTTAAAAAACTAAGGCGCTCCTAAAGGGGCAGCACACTGTCCTCCCATACCAATACCAATTTTTAAAAGAGTTTTTTGCCGGCTTTTCTACATAAGATACGACCAATTGGAACCGAGCACCTAGACTCTGACGTGTCATTGACACGTCATATAAGTAATATCGTGCATTACAGGTTAGCGAAATAAAATATTTTGAATACTTTTACTGCAATATGTGGCTGTAACATTGTCGATCGGCAAGATTTTTTTGCAGAAACTGATACCCCGCCAATATTTATATAAAAGCATTTCAGGTAATAATTGCGTTAACAAAACAAAACAAAACTTGCGTATTCTATCGTGCGTACGTTACATAGAACGCTACCGTAAATAGCAATTTTTACGACAGCGTGTCCAAGCAGACATTTTTGCTCAATGTTACTTAGTTTTGATATACAGAATGCGTAGATAACGGTCATGTGATAGGTCTTTTTACACCCTGTATTCTTCCCAGTCTCCCACTTGGAGCTAAGGCCTGCAGCAGATGCCCTGGACCAGCTGCTGCAGTCGACCGAGGACTGGATGCAGAGGCACGGCTACCCGCTGCGAAAGGAGTGTTCAGACACGAAGGACGAGTATGGGGTACGTACCACACATTTTACAGTTTAACCCGAGAAAGGTTATGTGCTTCGGTAAACTTCGTCTATGTTCGGAAATACGAACGTGCGGTTACCCAGCGTCGCACTCCAGGCTGAAACTTGCAGTAGACCTGCAAGAGTACCTGACTTTGCGCTTTGTACCTATTACTGCACCTATTGCTGGGTACAGATTGGTGAAACGTAAATGTAACTCACGTTGAAACGAATTTGCCTAGTTATTGAAGTTTCTTGCCGGCTGTTCTCCATAGGAAACGACCAATTGGAACCGTGCACCTAGCTTCCAACATTTCATAAGTGCCCATGTAGGTTTATGTGAAATAAAATATTTTGAATTTGATAGTATTACACTTCATGTTATATTGCATAAACTAGGACGCCTAGTTTGAGTTACATTTTACTACTTAATCTGTACCTGTAAATGACTTTGTGCGTTTGTGTGAAATGTGTGTGTGTGTGAATGTTTCTCTCCGTTTTTTTTTTTTTAATCTTTATTGAATTAATTGAGGTTTTTATCCCAATGGATACGCCAACCTCATCATGCCTTATACATACTACTTACTACGAAACAATGCTTTAAATTTAAATTAAAAGGAGAATCTTAATCGATATGGTACACCAACTCGCTAAATCTTTTCGCCACATTTGACGTCGGTTGTGCTAAAATTGACTGAATTGTTTCTCTCTGTTGGGTTACCAACTCTGAGGATCTTAAAAGACCACATTGAGCAAATCATCTGAAAGCAAATTATTCCTTAAATTCCCAGCAGATCAATTCCTCTGATATTCGTAAAATGGTGACATATTAGCTGAATCATACACAATTCGATTCATATCAGAATCTAATTGGTGCAAAATTTGTCGTAAAATGGTGACATATTAGCTGAATCATACACAATTCGATTCATATCAGAATCTAAACTGGTGCAAAATTTGTCGCGTGAAAAAAAATGAAGACCGTGTTTTTATTTTACCGGTTATCTACCTATATATATTTTTTATTAATTGACTAAGTTCTTTTTCGAATTTTATGATTTGCGAACCGTTTTACGAATCCAATAAATTCTCCATACAAAACTGTCAAACAGATGAATCGCGTGCTGTGAATATTACGCAGGTATTCTGTGATTTGTGGTGTAATTCATAATATTATCCCAATACGATTCTACTAACGCGGTCCTTTGAGTCCCGTTGGTCGCACCTTGTCATGTCACACAAAAATATCGAAAAGTTTTTTTGGAATTGCATAGAGTTGTTAATCTCTAATTTTGTAAGCTCGGTAATACAAAAGAGGTAATTTCTTCCATGGTTGTAATATCTCTATATTACATTTCCTCATCGCGCGTTCGTGTTTCCGAAGATAGACGATGATTACCGAAGCGCGTACTTTTGCTGGGTGATGGGAGTGAGTCACAGCCGTGGGAACGTTATACACTGATCATGCCATCGTCATCGTGTATCTGTATGACTGTCTCGTTGGTCTAGTAGTCGCAACCTCTACTGCTGAGCATGAGGTCCTGGGTTCGATTCCTAGGTTGGGTAAAGTGCAATTTGGTTTTCCTATCAAGAATTTCTCAGTAGCAGCAGTGGAGAGTCTGGGTTTGTGTCCGGTTGATGGCAATCGGCTCGTCCTTTATTGCATGGGGCTTCAACATAACTGACGAAGCTTGGATGTACTATAAGTGCACCTCGGGGGTTACAGGCGCGACTCTATGTTGTAGTTGGTGGACGAAATCGCCGACTTCATGCGCGGGGCTCACGAGGCTTCGCACTCCTCAGAGATTGACCTCAGCGTTACACCAGGTAACTATTATTTAATTTGATGGCGCGGTTGTCGGAAATTATCTCACGGGAACTATTACCAAGATAAAAAGTATGTCATGTCCATGTCACACAGACAGACAAACAGAGTTACTTTCGCAGTTATAATGTTAGTACGGTTTGGTCTTTAATGAGGGGCTCGTGGCTAAGTAATTACAGCCGCACGGCCTTAAGTAAGGTAAACATCGTTCATTTCAACACTAGCTTTTGCTCGCGTAAAGTTCGGAAATGATCCCACAGGAACGTACTACCAGGATTCGTAGTACTTATCCTATGTCCTAAACCCAGGCCACGTCGGATCCGTATGCCTTTCATCTAAATCTGTTCAGCCGTTACGCCATGAAAAGGTAACAGACACACAGACAGGCAGATAATGCATTCAAATTTAATGTTCCGTACCTCAAAATGAAAAATTGGAACCCTTTATAGGATGACTTCGTGTGTCTGTCAAGTCCCTTTTTATCATGAACGCGTGGAGGTATCAAGTTGAAATAGATATCAAAAACTTGGATCTACGGTCCCCCTTGGTGCTGCATCACAAATCAAACTTTCAAGTCAACGCAATAAAAGAATACGGCTATTTATGCCGCAGATGTTGACACTCGCAAATAAACTAAAGCCTGCTGCTGATACTTCCCGTTGACCTAGTAACATGAAGTTTGGCAACTAAAAAGCTATATTATTAGAAATTCATGGCCCAGTGGTAACGGCCGCGACTTACGAGTTGTAGGTCGTAGGTTCGAACCCCGACAGGCGCTTTACTTTGTGTAAATTATTTCATCACCACTGCTCCGTGCCTCGGAAAGCACGTTAAGCCGTTGGTCCCGGCTGTCATTCGTGGATCTTTGACAGTCGTTACGGGTCGTCAGAAGCCCGAAAGTCTGACAACCAGTCTTACCAAGGGGTATTGTATTACCCGTAACTGGGTTGTGGAGGTCAGATAGCCAGTCGCTTCATGTAAAATACTGGTATTCAGCTGCATCCGGTTAGACTGGAAGCCGACCCCAACATACCTAGTTGGGAAAAGGCTAGGCAGATGATGATTAGAAATTCGGCTCTGAATTGTTTTTTTTTATTTTATCTTTTTTATTACGGGCGCTTTTAACGTGCACTTCTTTCTACGTCTGTCTCACATGTATAATGTCAACACGAATGATGTAACCAATTTTTTGTAACAATATTTTGATTTAAGAGTGTCCGTGGCGTTACTGTCCGTTCTTCTCCATAGGTACCTACTACGCTTTGGAATGGGCAACTAGCTTCGACTTTTTGACTGACCGACCCCTTGACAATTCAAAAGTGCCTGTAATTGGTTTATTTGCAATAAATGCTTTGAGTCGGAGTTCTCAGGGCCTCGCGCCCTGAGGATTCCTACTCACACTTGACCGGTTTTGTAAACAAATAAAACTGGTTTTTATGATTCAAAATGTCTTAAAATAATCAATTATTTGTAATAATACCTACTCTAGTGCTGCCATCGACTACTTAATAGGTACCTACTACCTACATGTTAGTTGGGTTATTTTATCACTTTCAATGGAATAAAGACTAAATGTTACTTCAAGTTATTGACTATGACTATATTTCCAATCCCTTAAATCTCTTGAAACATAGTACACGAAAAATTCAACATTACGTGTTAATTTTAAAGTCATCCACTGTTTTACCCCTTTGGGGAGTGATTTTACAAAAAACGCTTCGGCTTTTAAAGCATAAAATATTTGTATTTTAATATCCCTAACTGAAGAAATCAAAAGTCATTTATTCAAACTGGGCTGATGATCAGCACTTTTTGAACGTCAAAATCACATAAGACAGTCCCCCCAAAGCGCCCGCCCTTCACCACTTCCTAGTGCTTTAGCTGGGAAGAAGAAGTGGCGGAACATACTCCCCAGCAGCACTGCTGTCTGTTCAGTTAGAAGAACTGGATTCTTTATAGTAATAAGTAATTAACATTACGAAACACAAAAACATTAAAATTATTTGCCATATGTCAGCTAGCACACGCCAATATTTAAAACTATACTCAAGCAGAAATAAATAATAAAAACAAAAACGCAAACAGAACTTAATACATAATAAAAAGCCTCCTGGCATAAAGGGCGTGCCCGCTTACATATGCAATGCTGCATTATGTTTATATGTATATAGCTGTAACTTGTAGCCACAAATGATAAACTAGGACCTTCGAAGTAAAATAAAGAAACATTAATTACTAATAACAATAACAAAACCATAGTCAGCAAGATGACCTGTCACCACAAGCAGCACCCGTTAACGAGCATAACGCAAAGATTACCCCCCTCGCCATATTTGAGGGAAGGAGGTAACCCGACCCCCGACGCTACCGCAAGCATTGACAACTAAGGGAGCATGACGAACTTGCTGCCGGTTCCTCAAAAGAATAATATGATCAATTGTCGAGGTCGCTAGCTAACCATATATCGCAATACAACTCATTAAAAAACATTGAAATGAGTCGATTATGTCAATAATAAATAAAAATTCAATTAAACTAATATAGTCAAATAAAATAAACAATTATATGAACTCATAACTTGTCAGTAGGTAAGCTAATTTTGGAGAAAGAACATAAACAATGGTGCCGATTCTCTTGTCACAAAATTCTCTAAACTAGACTAAAAATCACCAAAATTTAGTTTATTCCTGTCAAACGACGATTTCCCATTCTGAAATTGACTAAAGTGACACAACTAAATTTTAGTTTGACAGCACTAAGATGGCACTGAGATTATAATTTAGTGAAAATGGCAATTTTGCTATTCTGAATTTTACGTTTTTCACCAAAAATTTTGATTGTCTTAACTAAATCTGACTATTTTTAATCGCGATTAAAAAGGTGTGGAATAAAATTAGTTGTCATGAACTAAAATTCACACCAACACCTCGACTTCAGATGCAAAAACAGTACTGTATCTTTTTTTCTTTTCTTTTGCTTTTAACTCGAAAACGGTGTGTCCTATCGCAAAAATAATGAAAATTTCGACCCCCCTTTGCAACTCGTATGTTGTTGTTGTTATTACAAGTTTTGGCGCATTTAATAGGGATTCCGAAAAGGTATTACACATGGCCATGAGTGGCTCTAATATCTTTCTAGGACGATTATTCGTAGCAAGGCCAAAGTTAATCCAACCATAAAACTCGGTTAGGTTAGGTTAGGTTTCACAATCGTTGTCTTGTTTTTTCGTCCTAGAAAGATATTAGAGCCACTCATGGCCATGTGTAATACCTTTTCGGAATCCCTATTAAATGCGCCAAAACTTGTAACACAGGGTCACTTTTCGGTAGAGTATTTTTTTTTCACAGTGGGGTCCAAAGTAAATGAAAAGTTATGATTTGAGAAAAAATTTTTCGTAAAACTTAATGTTATCTTCAACACACCCAATAAACAACCATAAATAGCATGTCTAAGGCAAGTACTCATCAGTACCAATCTAGTGAAAATTATAAAAAAGATACAGGATGTAGATTTTTTCGAATTTCAATAAGAATTAGTTAAAAAAAGTCAATTTTCTCATAAAAACTCAAAATAAATTATACTCTGCAGGGGTTGACCTTAAGGACCTCCCGTAGAACAACTTTTTGCAGCTGATCCAGTTGTTGCGTTTGATCCACGACTTTTGGGCCACCCTGTATAAGAGGAGGCCACTGTGAGAATACCAATATCTTTAAAAAAATCTCTCAGAGTAACTCTAGCACCTAGCTGGTAAATTGCTCGTACAGCTCGTTTTTGAAGAACAAATATATTTTGAATATCAGCGGCTTTGCCCCACAGCAGAATGCCGTAGGACATGACACTAAACAAATAACTGAAATAAACTAGCCGAGCTGTATCAACGTCAGTGTATTGTCTTACTTTCCTGACGG
>OW443321.2:17500-20000 GCA_937001585.2 Brachylomia viminalis | reverse complement strand
TATCCCAGCCAGCACCAGTGCCGAGTTTAGGGAGACCGTGCGGTAGGCTCTGCACAGCTTCTGCGCGAACCCTCTTTGGACCACGTTCAGCTGCTTTATGACCCCTAGTTTGTTCGCGGCTGGCGCCCACGCACTTGCGGCATACAGCAACGTTGGCTCAACCGCTGCAGTGTAAATAACCCGGATGACTTCCGGGTGCAAACCCCAGCTCACTCGGGCTGCCCTGGCCAGCTGCTTGTAGATAGCTATCGCCTTCTTACAGGCGACAGCTATGTGCTGATTAAATGTGAGCTTAGAGTCCACGGTGAGGCCCAGGATTTTTATCTCATGGGACATGCCAATGTCGATCCCCCCCATGCTTAAGCGCGGTGTGTCGTACTTCAGCCGCCGCGTTAGCACCATGGCACAGGTTTTGTGCGGCGCGAATTTGAGCTTATTTCTGACACCCCACGCTCGAACATGTTCGAGAGCGGCATTGGCCTGTCCCTCGATTTCCATTGCCGATTCGCCGACGAACACCATTACGACGTCGTCGGCGAATGCCTGGCAATAGTAGCCTCTATCCTCAAGCTGCTTCAAGAGTGGATCCAGCAGCAAATTCCAGAATATAGGACCTCCTATGGAGCCCTGGACGCACCCTTTACTGGTTGACCTTCTGCTCTCCTCACCCGCGTATCTCACGCTGACCACCCTGTCACTGAGATAGCTGTCGACTACTCGTCTCAAATTTACAGGACACTTTTCCTCAGCCAACCGTACCTTGATGGCGGGCCACCATGCACTGTCGGGTTAGGTTAGGTTAGGTTAGGTTAGGTTAGGTTAGGTTAGGTTAGGTTAGGTTAGGTTAGGTTAGGTTAGGTTAGGTTAGGTTAGGTTAGGTTAGGTTAGGTTAGGTTAGGTTAGGTTAGGTTAGGTTAGGTTAGGTTAGGTTAGGTTAGGTTAGGTTAGGTTAGGTTAGGTTAGGTTAGGTTAGGTTAGGTTAGGTTAGGTTAGGTTAGGTTAGGTTAGGTTAGGTTAGGTTAGGTTAGGTTAGGTTAGGTTAGGTTAGGTTAGGTTAGGTTAGGTTAGGTTAGGTTAGGTTAGGTTAGGTTAGGTTAGGTTAGGTTAGGTTAGGTTAGGTTAGGTTAGGTTAGGTTAGGTTAGGTTAGGTTAGGTTAGGTTAGGTTAGGTTAGGTTAGGTTAGGTTAGGTTAGGTTAGGTTAGGTTAGGTTAGGTTAGGTTAGGTTAGGTTAGGTTAGGTTAGGTTAGGTTAGGTTAGGTTAGGTTAGGTTAGGTTAGGTTAGGTTAGGTTAGGTTAGGTTAGGTTAGGTTAGGTTAGGTTAGGTTAGGTTAGGTTAGGTTAGGTTAGGTTAGGTTAGGTTAGGTTAGGTTAGGTTAGGTTAGGTTAGGTTAGGTTAGGTTAGGTTAGGTTAGGTTAGGTTAGGTTAGGTTAGGTTAGGTTAGGTTAGGTTAGGTTAGGTTAGGTTAGGTTAGGTTAGGTTAGGTTAGGTTAGGTTAGGTTAGGTTAGGTTAGGTTAGGTTAGGTTAGGTTAGGTTAGGTTAGGTTAGGTTAGGTTAGGTTAGGTTAGGTTAGGTTAGGTTAGGTTAGGTTAGGTTAGGTTAGGTTAGGTTAGGTTAGGTTAGGTTAGGTTAGGTTAGGTTAGGTTAGGTTAGGTTAGGTTAGGTTAGGTTAGGTTAGGTTAGGTTAGGTTAGGTTAGGTTAGGTTAGGTTAGGTTAGGTTAGGTTAGGTTAGGTTAGGTTAGGTTAGGTTAGGTTAGGTTAGGTTAGGTTAGGTTAGGTTAGGTTAGGTTAGGTTAGGTTAGGTTAGGTTAGGTTAGGTTAGGTTAGGTTAGGTTAGGTTAGGTTAGGTTAGGTTAGGTTAGGTTAGGTTAGGTTAGGTTAGGTTAGGTTAGGTTAGGTTAGGTTAGGTTAGGTTAGGTTAGGTTAGGTTAGGTTAGGTTAGGTTAGGTTAGGTTAGGTTAGGTTAGGTTAGGTTAGGTTAGGTTAGGTTAGGTTAGGTTAGGTTAGGTTAGGTTAGGTTAGGTTAGGTTAGGTTAGGTTAGGTTAGGTTAGGTTAGGTTAGGTTAGGTTAGGTTAGGTTAGGTTAGGTTAGGTTAGGTTAGGTTAGGTTAGGTTAGGTTAGGTTAGGTTAGGTTAGGTTAGGTTAGGTTAGGTTAGGTTAGGTTAGGTTAGGTTAGGTTAGGTTAGGTTAGGTTAGGTTAGGTTAGGTTAGGTTAGGTTAGGTTAGGTTAGGTTAGGTTAGGTTAGGTTAGGTTAGGTTAGGTTAGGTTAGGTTAGGTTAGGTTAGGTTAGGTTAGGTTAGGTTAGGTTAGGTTAGGTTAGGTTAGGTTAGGTTAGGTTAGGTTAGGTTAGGTTAGGTTAGGTTAGGTTAGGTTAGGTTAGGTTAGGTTAGGTTAGGTTAGGTTAGGTTAGGTTAGGTTAGGTTAGGTTAGGTTAGGTTAGGTTAGGTTAGGTTAGGTTAGGTTAGGTTAGGTTAGGTTAGGTTAGGTTAGGTTAGGT
>OW443321.2:0-12500 GCA_937001585.2 Brachylomia viminalis | reverse complement strand
CGTCATTGGCACGTCGCTGGACCTCCATCGCGGAGTCCCCGTCGAAAATCAATACTACGTCGTCGGCGAAGGCTTGGCAGTAGTCTCCCCTTTGTACCAGGCCTTTAAGTAGCGGGTCGAGTAAAAGATTCCAAAGAATCGGACCCCCTATCGATCCTTGCACACAACCCTTGCTCGTCTCCCTAGTTACCTCCTGTCCCGCGTACCTTAACCTAACCTTCCGGTGTTCCAGGTAACTATCCAGCACTCTTCTCAGATTTACCGGGCACTTTGTTTCCGCCAACCTGGTTTTTATGGCCGGCCACCATGCACTATCAAAGGCTCCCTCTATGTCCAGCGATATCATAACTATGAGTTTCTTTTCTTTTAGTTTTCTGCGAATGAGTTCTAACAGGTCATAGAGGGAGTCTTCGGTGCTCTTTTGTGGCATAAACCCGTATTGGCGTGTACTGAGTCCCGGTAGGATGTGCCATTTCAGTCTGTTTATTAGCATTTTCTCGAGTACTTTCCCCATCACTGGCAACAATCCTATTGGTCTAAATGACTTGGGAGTTGTGTAGCTCTCCTTCCCGGGTTTCCGCAAGATAACCACTGTGGCTTCCTTCCAGATCCTCGGGAAGTAGCCCAGCTCTAGGCATTTGTTTGCCAGTGATAGGAAAAGCTCCGAGTCCTGATATACCGCTTGCTGGCAGATGTCGGCCGTAAGACCATCTGACCCCGGGGCTTTCTTAGGGTTGAAGCAGCGTATGGTGGAGTTCAGCTCTTCATGAGTAAACGGTGGGTCATGATCCTCATTATGGTCCATCTCGTTTACTTTTTCAGCTACCGTCCTGATACGCCTGTGCTCCTCGTTATCCTCCTCCTTCTTGTCCTCGGGGTAGAATGTTTCCGCCAGCAAAGTGGCGGATTCAAGGTGGTTTAGTACCTGACCTTCCTTGACCAGGGGCAGATCCTCCTGTCTTTTCATGGTCCTGCCTATGACCCTATATATGCCATCCCAGAGTCCCTCCTTATCCTGTCTTTCACAGAAGCTTTTCCAGCTTTCTGTTTGGGCCGTTCTTTCTAATTGCTCGTATTTTTCTTTTGTTTGCAGGTACTCCTCAACGACTTTTGCTCTCCGGATCGGCGCTGCACAGCGGACTCTGCGCTTCCTAGTGGCGACCTCCTTTTTCAGTATGGCGAGCTCGTTGGACCACCAGGGTAATTTAATTTTGCTATTGGGCTTTAGCTTTGGTATGCTGATTTTACTTGCTTCTACTATTACTTTAATGTATTGTTCTATTTTATTTTCTAACTCTGTTTTATTATTAATATTATCAATTTCAATTTTGCCTATGTTATTTTCTATTAGGAACTGGGCCAGTTTCTCACGAAACTGCTCCCAGTTCGCTTTTTTACTGTTAAAAATCCTTGTGGTTCTGTCGATGTCTACTCCCTTTGCCCTTTCCAATTTAATTTTATAAAGAATGGTGTTGTGGTCAGAGCTCGTCATACCTTCGTCAACCCTCCAGTCCTCGACCAGGTCGAGCAGATCCGCCGTACACGCCGTTATATCCACGAAGCTGGTGTACAATGAGGTTCCCCTCACTGTGTGGAACGTAGGTGTGTCGCCTGTGTTGAGCACCTGCAAACCCATCTCTTCTAGGGCACCAGCCATTTCGGTCCCTCTTTGGTCGATTTTACGGCTACCCCACCAAGAGTTTTTGGCGTTTGCGTCTCCGCCCAAGATGAGTCTCCGGCCGAAAATCCTCTCTATCCTGATGAGCTGCTCCAAGTATGGCCCTATCGGTGTTGGTTTGGGTTCAAGGTAGAATGAGACCACCGCGATCTCCCAGGCGCTTGTCTTCATCTTCACCACTGTGATGTTAGGCGTGGTGAGGTTCGGACACTGGACAACGTCTATATCGCCATCGAAGACCGCGATTGCGGTCTTGATGACGCCGTCTCCATCGCCAGCATGCTGGTATATTCTAGCCCCGCGGTAGTCTTTCATTCTACCCAAACTTCCGATGTACGGCTCCTGGAGCAGTGCAAAAGCCACCCCCTTACTGTGCGCCTCAAGCATAATCTCATTGGTGGCCAGGGCCTTCCTTTGCAGATTAGCTTGTGCCACGAGGTATGGCCTTCTTTGAGAGACTGAGTTTCCCCCCGAGACCACCTTAGCAATACGCTACTCTCGACCTTGCTATAGCATCCCATTTTGCCCTGATGGGGCATTCCTGGCTGAAGGCGTTGTGGGCTATATTGTCTATCTTTGCGCGCACGCAGTTGCAACACGACGGGGTCACACCCTCACGCCAGTCGGGGCACTCTGCCCTCATGTGGGGTCCCCCGCAATGGCTGCACTTCGCCTGTGACTCCTGGCAAAATCGCCTTCCGTGCCCATAGCCCAGGCAAAGTGAGCATTGTACTATCGGAGACTGGTCGGCTACTCTTATCCTCTGAAGGTCAATGAGAACCGACTCAGCCTCCGTCAGTCTCTGCCACATTTTGGGGGACACCCTCATAACGATGTGATTGGTGTGGGGGTTCCTGGTGCGTTTTTTATAAGCTATTTCCAACCTATTTTCCTGTTCATTGAGGTTAATGAACAGTCGCTTATTTTGGTTTTTTAAACCTTTTATTATGTCCTCGTCAGTGTTGCAACTGAGCACGTCCTTCAGGATAACGAGGGGGTCTCTGTTCTGGATATCCTCCACAGTCAAACATTCGCCGGATTCCCTAATTTTGTTTTTGACTCGCTCTCTGTCCTCATCGGTTTTGCAGCCAACTATTATTTTACGGTCTTTTGCCTTCCTAACCTTTTCCACTTCAAATCCTCCCTCTTTCGCATTTACCGCTTTCCTCACTCTACTCATGACCTCATCACCAGTTTCCTGGTCATCAGTCGCGGTCACGATGAAGGAGTGCAAGGCAGTTTGCATCGGGAGCCGCTTAACAATAGGGGTCGCGGCTACACCGGCATATGACCGCTTCTCCATGGTTCTCATCTGCTCACTGAGCTGCCCAACGCTCTCAGTGTTCTCTTTGATGAGATCAGCATGCTCCTTGAGCTTACCAATGAGGTCAGCGATGTCTCTGTTTCCCTCTTCCTTTTTACCTACTTCGACACACTGCACCGCTTTGTGTTCCTTTTGTGTGTCTCTTTGTGGCTCTTTGCCTTTTCCTTTTTCGGCCTCTGCCTCCTTTACGAGCTGGAAGAGCCTGTCCAATGCCTGGATGACCTCCGTCTTTATCTCCGTCTTTGTGTTTCGGGAGTTGCCCATATGCATTTTTGCTTTCAGGAGGCAGGCTCGTGCCTCAGAGATCCTATTCGCGTATTTAATTTTTCCTATCTCTACAGGGGGACTTTCGTGGGACTTCGTTGATGTTGAAGTCTTCTGTGTAGCCCTTCCTTCCTCTTGTGAGTTCGGGGGCGCTACTTTGGGGTCCACCGGCAGAGAGGAAGAAGAAGAAGAAGACGAGGAAGACGAGGCCTCCTTTGGGGTGGTCTGAGGCTTCCTCTGAGCCGGAGTCTCTGACTTACCAGCCTCCCCGTCTCCGATAATTAACCTAATCGGAGCCATTTTTTGTCCTTCCTTCGGTGGTGTGCTTTTTATAAAAGTCTTATTACCTGCCGTCGGTGATTTTGCAGGGTCCTTGTTGTCCATTTTTGGAGTTCTAAACATGTCCGAGGGGCGCCTTATCTCTATTTTAAGTTTGTATAAGTTGTAAAAAGAGTAAAAACGAGTAATAATAAATAAATTGGATTAAAATTAAATTAAAAACTTAATACTTAATATTTTTTACTTTGTAAAGAAGCAAAAAATAAATTAATAATTATGTAATATAAAAGTATCTAAAAAATAGGGTGTAAAAGTGTGTATAAAATGTCAGTCAAATAATTATTAAAAATATTAAAAAATATTTGGTGTCTATTGGATATTAACCAATTTAGTCGCTCTTGGTTTAGACTGTTCGCTTTATAGGCGGTCTGCAGTCTCGTCCAGCGGAAGACCGCTAAGTCAAGTCAAATTATGCGTTGAAATTGAGTCAAGGTACTTAATTTTTAACCTTATTTGGTTAGTCACTTCACGTCTGTCTTGCAGGGGGTGTAAAATGACGTTCTAATTCGCCCACCAAAAGAAAAAATTTTTTAGGGTTTCCCGTTTAGGTTTTACCGGGAAAAACCCTCCGTTCTCTACCTAGAGTCTAAATTTACCCACCACCATATAGCCCTCTCCGAGCCCTCTCAAAAGAACCCAAACACGGCTAAGCTAGCCCAAGCGGTCTCCGAGATAACCAGGATCAAAATTTTTGGTTATTTGCCAATATGGCCGCGGATCTTAGTAAATCCAGGTTATCTCCGCAACCGCCAGGCCGATTTCGGCGTGCCGGGGCTCAAAGTAAAGGTCCCGATGAGCCGCACCTAGATCTAACGTTTTCAGGCAGAAAATTTTCAGTACGCTGAAAACTCCTGAAATCTGCCGGGAGCACAGCCGAGGACCAGCCAACAGCCTGCAAAGAAACCGCAGCTCGCTACGACCCCGGGTGTAGGAGCTATGGGCATCCAAAATTCGACACTGACAGCCAAGAACTGTCAAAGTCAAACTCCGAAAGGCCACAGAGTCCAAACCGAAAGTCGCAGAATAGCCGTGTCTCGGCTTATTTGACTCGCCACGGCTTGCTCCTTCTCCTGAAACCACTTTCAGGGCTCCGAATTTTTCAGGCTTATTTCAGCCTGAAATATGGCGTGTGATATACAGAAGGTAACCACTAATACCCTAAAGAAATCGTGACCTTCCACGACCCCCCAGTCCAGAGATACGAGCGTTCAAAACTTGGTTCTGACAGTTCACAACTGTCAAAAGTCAACTTCAAACGCCAATATCCCGACAGCCAGCAGTCGCAGAAAGACCGGGTTTGAAATGGGCAGCCTGGCCCAATGTCCGGCACCTCCTGAAAGTAGTTTCAGGACGAAAAAGTTTCAGCGCCTGAAAAGGCCTGAAAGTACATAAAACGAAAAGGTTCTGTCAGTGCTCTGCCTCTCGCGCAAACCCGAGCCCTCTATGTCAATTGGTCTCGGAGATATCCCTATGTAAAATTAAAAACCCAAAAACCAAAATGGCTGAAAAAAGCTAAATCTCTCAGTTTTTAATTTTTCTGGCCCAAGTTTGAGCTTAAACAAGTTGCCAGACACCTTCTAAAGGCGTTCCCGATGCCAAATATAATTAATTACTATTTGTTTAAATTTAAAATGGAAAAAACACAAAATAATCTATATCTCCGGAACCCTTTGACCTAAAAATCTAAAACTAACATTAAAATGTTTGTAAAATGGTCCTCTAGCAGGCAAAGTTAAATTAATTGAGGTTTTCAGAACTTTCAGTTGAAATTTTTCATAAATGTAATTTTTTCATTAATTTAATTATAATTCTAAAACTAATAATTGTAAAAATCTAAAAACCTATATATATGTTGTCCTCTTGAGCGCGCAGCAGATAGCAGTTGCAGAATTCCAAATTTTTCTTTACTTCCGAAGAAATTTCGTGTCAAATTTACAACTTTCTATTAATCATATAAATTTTTCTAATCGATTGAGAAAATTTTTACTTGCTGAATCCGCGTTGTAATGATGTCAAGGGTGTGCCTGCAAAGTTTCAGCTTCCCCGGACTGTCGGTTTCGGTTTTCAGGAGCACGTGGTTTCCTTTCTTTTCTGAATAACTTCTGAAGCTCTGGGTTTTTCAGGCCTCTAGGTGGTCAGAGTGATGAGCGGCGTCGATGCCCACCTTTTCAGTCAATAAAAAGGCAGGGTTGTCGCTCTGGATTTAGCAGCGTTTGCCGTTGAAGTTTTTTCTTCAATAGTTAACCTCTAAATGTAAAGGTTTTACAGGTTTTTCACAAAATTGCACTGCAATCCGAGTTGAACTTTCACTTAGGCATATAGCTTGCACTAAGCCTCACACTTAGACACCACTCACGTCAAAATCGGCTCACTTTTTACCAATTTTTGGATTTTTTAAGTACGGAGCAGCTTAAAAAACGATCCGACCGCCACGAGAGCTGGGGGGGGACTGGGTTAGGTTAGGTTAGGTTAGGTTAGGTTAGGTTAGGTTAGGTTAGGTTAGGTTAGGTTAGGTTAGGTTAGGTTAGGTTAGGTTAGGTTAGGTTAGGTTAGGTTAGGTTAGGTTAGGTTAGGTTAGGTTAGGTTAGGTTAGGTTAGGTTAGGTTAGGTTAGGTTAGGTTAGGTTAGGTTAGGTTAGGTTAGGTTAGGTTAGGTTAGGTTAGGTTAGGTTAGGTTAGGTTAGGTTAGGTTAGGTTAGGTTAGGTTAGGTTAGGTTAGGTTAGGTTAGGTTAGGTTAGGTTAGGTTAGGTTAGGTTAGGTTAGGTTAGGTTAGGTTAGGTTAGGTTAGGTTAGGTTAGGTTAGGTTAGGTTAGGTTAGGTTAGGTTAGGTTAGGTTAGGTTAGGTTAGGTTAGGTTAGGTTAGGTTAGGTTAGGTTAGGTTAGGTTAGGTTAGGTTAGGTTAGGTTAGGTTAGGTTAGGTTAGGTTAGGTTAGGTTAGGTTAGGTTAGGTTAGGTTAGGTTAGGTTAGGTTAGGTTAGGTTAGGTTAGGTTAGGTTAGGTTAGGTTAGGTTAGGTTAGGTTAGGTTAGGTTAGGTTAGGTTAGGTTAGGTTAGGTTAGGTTAGGTTAGGTTAGGTTAGGTTAGGTTAGGTTAGGTTAGGTTAGGTTAGGTTAGGTTAGGTTAGGTTAGGTTAGGTTAGGTTAGGTTAGGTTAGGTTAGGTTAGGTTAGGTTAGGTTAGGTTAGGTTAGGTTAGGTTAGGTTAGGTTAGGTTAGGTTAGGTTAGGTTAGGTTAGGTTAGGTTAGGTTAGGTTAGGTTAGGTTAGGTTAGGTTAGGTTAGGTTAGGTTAGGTTAGGTTAGGTTAGGTTAGGTTAGGTTAGGTTAGGTTAGGTTAGGTTAGGTTAGGTTAGGTTAGGTTAGGTTAGGTTAGGTTAGGTTAGGTTAGGTTAGGTTAGGTTAGGTTAGGTTAGGTTAGGTTAGGTTAGGTTAGGTTAGGTTAGGTTAGGTTAGGTTAGGTTAGGTTAGGTTAGGTTAGGTTAGGTTAGGTTAGGTTAGGTTAGGTTAGGTTAGGTTAGGTTAGGTTAGGTTAGGTTAGGTTAGGTTAGGTTAGGTTAGGTTAGGTTAGGTTAGGTTAGGTTAGGTTAGGTTAGGTTAGGTTAGGTTAGGTTAGGTTAGGTTAGGTTAGGTTAGGTTAGGTTAGGTTAGGTTAGGTTAGGTTAGGTTAGGTTAGGTTAGGTTAGGTTAGGTTAGGTTAGGTTAGGTTAGGTTAGGTTAGGTTAGGTTAGGTTAGGTTAGGTTAGGTTAGGTTAGGTTAGGTTAGGTTAGGTTAGGTTAGGTTAGGTTAGGTTAGGTTAGGTTAGGTTAGGTTAGGTTAGGTTAGGTTAGGTTAGGTTAGGTTAGGTTAGGTTAGGTTAGGTTAGGTTAGGTTAGGTTAGGTTAGGTTAGGTTAGGTTAGGTTAGGTTAGGTTAGGTTAGGTTAGGTTAGGTTAGGTTAGGTTAGGTTAGGTTAGGTTAGGTTAGGTTAGGTTAGGTTAGGTTAGGTTAGGTTAGGTTAGGTTAGGTTAGGTTAGGTTAGGTTAGGTTAGGTTAGGTTAGGTTAGGTTAGGTTAGGTTAGGTTAGGTTAGGTTAGGTTAGGTTAGGTTAGGTTAGGTTAGGTTAGGTTAGGTTAGGTTAGGTTAGGTTAGGTTAGGTTAGGTTAGGTTAGGTTAGGTTAGGTTAGGTTAGGTTAGGTTAGGTTAGGTTAGGTTAGGTTAGGTTAGGTTAGGTTAGGTTAGGTTAGGTTAGGTTAGGTTAGGTTAGGTTAGGTTAGGTTAGGTTAGGTTAGGTTAGGTTAGGTTAGGTTAGGTTAGGTTAGGTTAGGTTAGGTTAGGTTAGGTTAGGTTAGGTTAGGTTAGGTTAGGTTAGGTTAGGTTAGGTTAGGTTAGGTTAGGTTAGGTTAGGTTAGGTTAGGTTAGGTTAGGTTAGGTTAGGTTAGGTTAGGTTAGGTTAGGTTAGGTTAGGTTAGGTTAGGTTAGGTTAGGTTAGGTTAGGTTAGGTTAGGTTAGGTTAGGTTAGGTTAGGTTAGGTTAGGTTAGGTTAGGTTAGGTTAGGTTAGGTTAGGTTAGGTTAGGTTAGGTTAGGTTAGGTTAGGTTAGGTTAGGTTAGGTTAGGTTAGGTTAGGTTAGGTTAGGTTAGGTTAGGTTAGGTTAGGTTAGGTTAGGTTAGGTTAGGTTAGGTTAGGTTAGGTTAGGTTAGGTTAGGTTAGGTTAGGTTAGGTTAGGTTAGGTTAGGTTAGGTTAGGTTAGGTTAGGTTAGGTTAGGTTAGGTTAGGTTAGGTTAGGTTAGGTTAGGTTAGGTTAGGTTAGGTTAGGTTAGGTTAGGTTAGGTTAGGTTAGGTTAGGTTAGGTTAGGTTAGGTTAGGTTAGGTTAGGTTAGGTTAGGTTAGGTTAGGTTAGGTTAGGTTAGGTTAGGTTAGGTTAGGTTAGGTTAGGTTAGGTTAGGTTAGGTTAGGTTAGGTTAGGTTAGGTTAGGTTAGGTTAGGTTAGGTTAGGTTAGGTTAGGTTAGGTTAGGTTAGGTTAGGTTAGGTTAGGTTAGGTTAGGTTAGGTTAGGTTAGGTTAGGTTAGGTTAGGTTAGGTTAGGTTAGGTTAGGTTAGGTTAGGTTAGGTTAGGTTAGGTTAGGTTAGGTTAGGTTAGGTTAGGTTAGGTTAGGTTAGGTTAGGTTAGGTTAGGTTAGGTTAGGTTAGGTTAGGTTAGGTTAGGTTAGGTTAGGTTAGGTTAGGTTAGGTTAGGTTAGGTTAGGTTAGGTTAGGTTAGGTTAGGTTAGGTTAGGTTAGGTTAGGTTAGGTTAGGTTAGGTTAGGTTAGGTTAGGTTAGGTTAGGTTAGGTTAGGTTAGGTTAGGTTAGGTTAGGTTAGGTTAGGTTAGGTTAGGTTAGGTTAGGTTAGGTTAGGTTAGGTTAGGTTAGGTTAGGTTAGGTTAGGTTAGGTTAGGTTAGGTTAGGTTAGGTTAGGTTAGGTTAGGTTAGGTTAGGTTAGGTTAGGTTAGGTTAGGTTAGGTTAGGTTAGGTTAGGTTAGGTTAGGTTAGGTTAGGTTAGGTTAGGTTAGGTTAGGTTAGGTTAGGTTAGGTTAGGTTAGGTTAGGTTAGGTTAGGTTAGGTTAGGTTAGGTTAGGTTAGGTTAGGTTAGGTTAGGTTAGGTTAGGTTAGGTTAGGTTAGGTTAGGTTAGGTTAGGTTAGGTTAGGTTAGGTTAGGTTAGGTTAGGTTAGGTTAGGTTAGGTTAGGTTAGGTTAGGTTAGGTTAGGTTAGGTTAGGTTAGGTTAGGTTAGGTTAGGTTAGGTTAGGTTAGGTTAGGTTAGGTTAGGTTAGGTTAGGTTAGGTTAGGTTAGGTTAGGTTAGGTTAGGTTAGGTTAGGTTAGGTTAGGTTAGGTTAGGTTAGGTTAGGTTAGGTTAGGTTAGGTTAGGTTAGGTTAGGTTAGGTTAGGTTAGGTTAGGTTAGGTTAGGTTAGGTTAGGTTAGGTTAGGTTAGGTTAGGTTAGGTTAGGTTAGGTTAGGTTAGGTTAGGTTAGGTTAGGTTAGGTTAGGTTAGGTTAGGTTAGGTTAGGTTAGGTTAGGTTAGGTTAGGTTAGGTTAGGTTAGGTTAGGTTAGGTTAGGTTAGGTTAGGTTAGGTTAGGTTAGGTTAGGTTAGGTTAGGTTAGGTTAGGTTAGGTTAGGTTAGGTTAGGTTAGGTTAGGTTAGGTTAGGTTAGGTTAGGTTAGGTTAGGTTAGGTTAGGTTAGGTTAGGTTAGGTTAGGTTAGGTTAGGTTAGGTTAGGTTAGGTTAGGTTAGGTTAGGTTAGGTTAGGTTAGGTTAGGTTAGGTTAGGTTAGGTTAGGTTAGGTTAGGTTAGGTTAGGTTAGGTTAGGTTAGGTTAGGTTAGGTTAGGTTAGGTTAGGTTAGGTTAGGTTAGGTTAGGTTAGGTTAGGTTAGGTTAGGTTAGGTTAGGTTAGGTTAGGTTAGGTTAGGTTAGGTTAGGTTAGGTTAGGTTAGGTTAGGTTAGGTTAGGTTAGGTTAGGTTAGGTTAGGTTAGGTTAGGTTAGGTTAGGTTAGGTTAGGTTAGGTTAGGTTAGGTTAGGTTAGGTTAGGTTAGGTTAGGTTAGGTTAGGTTAGGTTAGGTTAGGTTAGGTTAGGTTAGGTTAGGTTAGGTTAGGTTAGGTTAGGTTAGGTTAGGTTAGGTTAGGTTAGGTTAGGTTAGGTTAGGTTAGGTTAGGTTAGGTTAGGTTAGGTTAGGTTAGGTTAGGTTAGGTTAGGTTAGGTTAGGTTAGGTTAGGTTAGGTTAGGTTAGGTTAGGTTAGGTTAGGTTAGGTTAGGTTAGGTTAGGTTAGGTTAGGTTAGGTTAGGTTAGGTTAGGTTAGGTTAGGTTAGGTTAGGTTAGGTTAGGTTAGGTTAGGTTAGGTTAGGTTAGGTTAGGTTAGGTTAGGTTAGGTTAGGTTAGGTTAGGTTAGGTTAGGTTAGGTTAGGTTAGGTTAGGTTAGGTTAGGTTAGGTTAGGTTAGGTTAGGTTAGGTTAGGTTAGGTTAGGTTAGGTTAGGTTAGGTTAGGTTAGGTTAGGTTAGGTTAGGTTAGGTTAGGTTAGGTTAGGTTGAGGTTAGGTTAGGTTAGGTTAGGTTAGGTTAGGTTAGGTTAGGTTAGGTTAGGTTAGGTTAGGTTAGGTTAGGTTAGGTTAGGTTAGGTTAGGTTAGGTTAGGTTAGGTTAGGTTAGGTTAGGTTAGGTTAGGTTAGGTTAGGTTAGGTTAGGTTAGGTTAGGTTAGGTTAGGTTAGGTTAGGTTAGGTTAGGTTAGGTTAGGTTAGGTTAGGTTAGGTTAGGTTAGGTTAGGTTAGGTTAGGTTAGGTTAGGTTAGGTTAGGTTAGGTTAGGTTAGGTTAGGTTAGGTTAGGTTAGGTTAGGTTAGGTTAGGTTAGGTTAGGTTAGGTTAGGTTAGGTTAGGTTAGGTTAGGTTAGGTTAGGTTAGGTTAGGTTAGGTTAGGTTAGGTTAGGTTAGGTTAGGTTAGGTTAGGTTAGGTTAGGTTAGGTTAGGTTAGGTTAGGTTAGGTTAGGTTAGGTTAGGTTAGGTTAGGTTAGGTTAGGTTAGGTTAGGTTAGGTTAGGTTAGGTTAGGTTAGGTTAGGTTAGGTTAGGTTAGGTTAGGTTAGGTTAGGTTAGGTTAGGTTAGGTTAGGTTAGGTTAGGTTAGGTTAGGTTAGGTTAGGTTAGGTTAGGTTAGGTTAGGTTAGGTTAGGTTAGGTTAGGTTAGGTTAGGTTAGGTTAGGTTAGGTTAGGTTAGGTTAGGTTAGGTTAGGTTAGGTTAGGTTAGGTTAGGTTAGGTTAGGTTAGGTTAGGTTAGGTTAGGTTAGGTTAGGTTAGGTTAGGTTAGGTTAGGTTAGGTTAGGTTAGGTTAGGTTAGGTTAGGTTAGGTTAGGTTAGGTTAGGTTAGGTTAGGTTAGGTTAGGTTAGGTTAGGTTAGGTTAGGTTAGGTTAGGTTAGGTTAGGTTAGGTTAGGTTAGGTTAGGTTAGGTTAGGTTAGGTTAGGTTAGGTTAGGTTAGGTTAGGTTAGGTTAGGTTAGGTTAGGTTAGGTTAGGTTAGGTTAGGTTAGGTTAGGTTAGGTTAGGTTAGGTTAGGTTAGGTTAGGTTAGGTTAGGTTAGGTTAGGTTAGGTTAGGTTAGGTTAGGTTAGGTTAGGTTAGGTTAGGTTAGGTTAGGTTAGGTTAGGTTAGGTTAGGTTAGGTTAGGTTAGGTTAGGTTAGGTTAGGTTAGGTTAGGTTAGGTTAGGTTAGGTTAGGTTAGGTTAGGTTAGGTTAGGTTAGGTTAGGTTAGGTTAGGTTAGGTTAGGTTAGGTTAGGTTAGGTTAGGTTAGGTTAGGTTAGGTTAGGTTAGGTTAGGTTAGGTTAGGTTAGGTTAGGTTAGGTTAGGTTAGGTTAGGTTAGGTTAGGTTAGGTTAGGTTAGGTTAGGTTAGGTTAGGTTAGGTTAGGTTAGGTTAGGTTAGGTTAGGTTAGGTTAGGTTAGGTTAGGTTAGGTTAGGTTAGGTTAGGTTAGGTTAGGTTAGGTTAGGTTAGGTTAGGTTAGGTTAGGTTAGGTTAGGTTAGGTTAGGTTAGGTTAGGTTAGGTTAGGTTAGGTTAGGTTAGGTTAGGTTAGGTTAGGTTAGGTTAGGTTAGGTTAGGTTAGGTTAGGTTAGGTTAGGTTAGGTTAGGTTAGGTTAGGTTAGGTTAGGTTAGGTTAGGTTAGGTTAGGTTAGGTTAGGTTAGGTTAGGTTAGGTTAGGTTAGGTTAGGTTAGGTTAGGTTAGGTTAGGTTAGGTTAGGTTAGGTTAGGTTAGGTTAGGTTAGGTTAGGTTAGGTTAGGTTAGGTTAGGTTAGGTTAGGTTAGGTTAGGTTAGGTTAGGTTAGGTTAGGTTAGGTTAGGTTAGGTTAGGTTAGGTTAGGTTAGGTTAGGTTAGGTTAGGTTAGGTTAGGTTAGGTTAGGTTAGG